>JAQQSQ010000779.1:0-13777 GCA_028627145.1 Eidolon dupreanum
CAAGCCTCATGGAGGTATATCCCAGGATGCACAACTCTTCAAGTTGATTATTAGACCTCCCCAACTGCAAGGCATTGTGGGAATGACTTGTTCAGAATCTAGTGGGTCCCCAGTCAAAAGGAGGTCCCCAGATCTCCTAAGTGGAACCCCTTTGACAATGTTTTCACGCCCCTGCCTCTGGGAAGATGTAAACTTTGGAGAGCGGAGTCTGTCTCACTGCACATGAGGAAATTGAGGCATAGAGTACTCAAAGAGCAAGGATGGTGAGAAAATGCGAACATCGATAGGGCTGGTTCTGGCACTCACTACCTTCTAGTCTTGGGTAAATTTCTCAGTTCTCTGAGTTTTACTTTCCTTATTTATAAAATAAGGATAATGATTATACCCATTGATGTCTCCAGCCACAACCCCTAGAAATACTTCTGTTTCTAGTTTAAGGACTTGAGTTTGTTACTCACTGCAGCAAGGGAGAATGCACACGTTGGGGACCTAGTGGATGCTAGAAAGGACTTACAGGATTTGAAAGTGTGTTAGATGATTTGGGGGAGCATTTAAGGAAGTTGGCTTTGCTCTGGATTGGATGCTGTCTGGAAGTTGGGCAGTTCTATGATTGGGTATCTCAATTTTAACTATAAGAAGGGAAATTAGACAGAGGTTAAAACTGTAGTTAGCAAAGCAGCAGCAGCCACTCATATTAGCCAGGATACGGGGGTGTTGGTCATTTCTGTGGCTCGTATAATCTCGTTTTTTGTCTGTGTTCAAAGATGAGTACATAGTATCACATTTTTGTCTTGATCCTTCATGGGCACAAAATGGCTTTGTCTGATTTGGATGTGCTGCGCAATTGTTTATGTTCGTTGGGAGAACATCAAAGGCTAACCATGTCCGGTCAGCTCCCAGAAGTCAGGGGCTGCTTTTTTCTGTCTCATATCAATCTCAGAGAATGATGGTGAGCATTAAAATGATATATTCGTAAAATGCTTTGAACAAGTGTCTGGGAGAGTAACACCTCAACGAATGGCAGCTCTGATAACAGCAATAAGAATGCTATTAATAAAAAATAATAAATATGTTGTTTAATTATTAATAATTATTCATTAATAACAGTGCATTGTGAAAGACCTTGGTATGAATTAGAAGAGTTTGACTTCAGTAGCTCTTGATGTTGCTATGTGACCTTGAGCAAGTATCTTCACCTCTCTGAACCAGTTTCCTTCTTTGTAAAATAGGGTGGTGGTATCTGCCTTAAGGAATTAATGGGTTTGGGCGTTTTTGAGGGCTACGTTCATTATGGTGCTGAAATGCTTTGAACACCATACACCAAAGCAACTTATCAAAAGCACATAGATTTTAGTTTCCTTGGCTCCTGACTGCTTTTCAATGTGCTGTCTACTGCTTCAATGAAAGGAACAAATAAATTTTTTTTTGTAGTGTCACCTCCCAGAAATCCACCCCTAGGAAGTCCCTCCCAGTGTCCAAGGAGTGCCACAGTCCCCCATATGGATCACAGTCTTCCTCAGGGGTAACCTAAAGCCCTCTGGCTTCAGTGATTGGCCTCACCCAGGTGCAATCTCGCTTCCGCCCCATGTTGCCCTTTATTTGACCCTCTGGTTTCTCAAGAGTGTGCACAGGAGGTGGGAGACACTGCTGGTTTTCTTTGGGATCAGACACCCTTGTTCCACCGTTAGGAACCACTCTTTACGGAACACTGTCTGCCCTCTGGTGGCAGCATGAGGAAATGCCACTTCCACCTGAACACACATGCACCCCGCCTACTTTGTGTTTGGATGATAAAATCTCATTTTTGCTCATCGTGGGCAGCAAACTACATATTTTTACTGAAGTAACATTTGTAGAAGACTTTCTTTAAATTATTTTGGCATCACAACTATAAAAATAGCTCGAACCATTTAACCATTTAAGAAGTGCAACTACATAATCTATATTTTATCTGGGATGTGATGAAAGTACCCTAGCTGCTGATTTCCACCACTTCTGAAAAGATCTAGATGTGTGAAAAAGGACTGCTCCCCTTTCAAAGGTAACTGTGCCACGAGCTTTAAACTTGTTTTTAACACTCAGCCCCCAGATGATTGTATGGATAAATCTTATGGAGTCTCAGTTCAAATATTATGTCTTCAGAGGACACTTCCTTGGTCCCCTCACCCCCTGACTTACAATCACATGACTGCGCTTTATTTTTTTAATCACTTTTATCTATATCTGTAATGACATGTTCCATTCATTAATTTATTTGATTATTTTCTTCACTAGAGAGTATGCTCTGTGAGAGCAGATACCTTATTCATCTGTTTTACTACTCTTCTGGTGATCTGTTGTGTATAATAAATCTCCCCAAAACTAGTGGCTTAAAACAATTTATTATGAACTCTGTGGTCCTGTGGGTTGACTTGGATCAGTGGGTGGTCCTTCTTTGGGTTCCGTACGAGTTGGAGTCAGGTGGTGGCTGAGGCTGCCCTTGTCTGTTAGTGTGATTGGACCAGATGTTCATGATGGCTCCCTCACAAAACTAGCATTTGGTGCTGGCCGTTGGCTGGGATCTTAGTTGGGGTTGTCCACTGGAGCACCCATATGTGGCCACATGTGGAGAATATGTGGAATAGATGAAAGGGGGCCAACATGATTATATTTGGACCAGGCAAGAATTGCAGAAATGGTGAGAAGTGGATTCTGGAAGTATTTATATATTTGAGGCCAGAATCAACAGGATTTGCTGATAGAATTCTGTGGGTTATAAAGAAAGGGAAGAGTTGTGGATGACTGTAAGGCTTTCGGCTTGGGCACCTAGGAAAATCGAGTTGCCATTTACTGAGATGAAAGAAGCATTTTATGAAAGAATCAAGAATTTGGTTTTGAGATGTTAGGTTTGAGATGTAGGTTAGGCATCCAAGTGATGATGTACAATAGTATGGAGTTAGAAGGGGTATAGGGGATGCATGTGATCATTCATGCTTGAGGTACCAAGAGCCTGGGCTGCAGAAGAAGCGATAGTAGATGTGAAGGATGTTCAGAAGGAAGATTGGACCTAGTGACTTTGGACAGGGAAAAAGAGGACGTGTCAACAGTGATGCTCCAATTGTGAACCTCTTGCCCTAAATGACAAGGCAGGAGCCTTAGCTGGTCCTACTGATGGAGGTGTTGAGTTTGAGAAGATGGGACACCCAGGTGGAAGTGCTCTATCCCAGGCAATGTTAAAAGCTCAACAACAGGATGAAAAAGACCAAAATGAAGAATAGAAAAAAGATTGAGTGTCATAGACTCAGAGGAGAGGTTGGAGGGTGGAAATCCACATGTACTGAACGCCTACTGTGCGCCAGGCACATTGCTAGTGCTTTATATTTGTGATCACAGATAGCCCTTCAAAGATGCCCACAGGAAGAGCAGCATCATCCCATTTTACATGTAGGAAACTGAGGCTTAGAGAAGGTATGGGGATTGCTGGGCATCTCGGAGGACATAAGTAGCAGAACGAGTTCCCTGTCTTGATGTGGTGATAAAAATTACTGAATTGGTGAAAATCTCTGAGAGTGGTATATAATATAATAATACCCATTACCACTGACTGAGCATGTACTATGTGCCAAGCACTACTCATACATCTTCATCTTGAAACCTCCCAATCACCTTGAAACCTCCCAAAAACCTATTCCTGTTTTAAAGACAAAAAAGTTGAAGCTCAGACATTTAATCTCTTCTCTGAAGTCATAAAACCAATAATGGCAGGAGTTAGGATTCAAACTCAAACCCTTTGACTCCAAAGGTTGTCCTCTAAAAGAAATTTGAAAGCAGTGCCCTCAAAGGCCCTAGGGATTTACAAGAGAGGACTCAGATGCTTCAAAAAAGAGAAGCTCTGCTTTTCATGGTGTTTTGCACTAAGACTTTGAGGGGAAAAGTTTTTGATATAAAGAATTTGATTTGCATTTATGTCATGGCCTTAACTATGAGTTAGAAGAAGATGCGGGCAGAGAAGAGGCCACTATATTTGGAAATGGGTGGAGGAAAAATCATTTTTCCCAAAGCAAAATCAGGGTACTGTTAACATAAATTAGACAAACTGATGCTAGGTATCAAAATAGCCAATATTCTCAGAGAGAGAGTTTTCAGTTGTGTGAAGGAAGATTGTGTGGGTCCAACGGTCAAAGAGGACAAGGCCCCATTGTATGACACCCTGTTTGTTCCTGGGGATTCTGAAATCTTCAAGGTTAACTTGTTTATAGTCTTCTTAGAATGGGTGTGTCTGCATCTGACTAACATCACCTCCCATTGTAAAACGTTCCTTCTTTCCTATTTCCTTTCTTTTCTTCCCTGATAAATATTATTTTATGCTCATGAAGTCATGTCCAAAACTTTCGATGCATCATCTACAGTAACCTCAGATAGATGTGTGTGTGTGTGTGTGTGTGTGTGTGTGTGTGTGTGTGTAACATTGAAATCACTGGGACCACATGACTAAAAAGGTTTTGGCAAGTGTCTTCCTTCTGGTTTTCTGGCTGTGTTTCTTCCAATAAGTCATTTTGCAAAGCTGAATTTTAGTTTCTTCACCTCTAATATGGGAATAATAATACTTAAGTCATAAAGTTGTTAAGTAAATACTAGCTACCTTTTACTGAACACTTCCTATGCAACCACCCCAGAGGTCACAATTTTAAACACCCTCCAGGCCAGGCAAGTAATGTGAATGAAAGCATTTGGAGCTGGGACCAGGGCATGTTAGACAATAAGGAACCCTGGGGATTATGGGAAACCAGAAGGAATGTTCCCCTCATAAAATGAGAGCAGCTCTAGTTAATGGTTTTCAAAGTGTGGTCACTTTACCACCAGTGTCAGCATCACCTCTGCCGACGTAAGAAATGTCCAAACCTGTGGAGAATTTTAATGTGTTTTTTTTTGAGCCAAACTGACAATAATTTCCAGGAAGCAAAATCTCAACAAATTAAGAAAATGCTCCAGAGAACGGCAGTTTCGTAGCTTATTTTACCCATTAGAATCAAAGGAGGAGGCATAGGGAGGGTTACATGAAATTCAGTGGTGGTAGGTTAAGGGGGCGGGAGAAAGCGAAGCAGGGGAGCAATCTCTGGGATTGGATAAAAATTAAAATGGAGGGACACAGACTTCTTTCACATTGATGGGTACAGGACAGTTAATTAACCTTTACAGCACATAGAGATGGTATGCAGAGGGACAAGATAACCACGAGGGGTTCTGTGGTTTCGAGCTCTGGCAAATTGGGTTGTGCCCTGAAGGATCTGGAAAAAAAAGGGGACGACTCTGACATTCCAAGGATATGTTACCTTAGATGCAAAAAGATAATGAACAGTCTCACTTAAGGTAAAGATTGACCTTTGTCAAGAAAGCTACAGGCCCAGGATGTGACTACCCACCATGACCTGCTTTTAGTTAGGAATTTTTATATTCAGACCATCCTATGCGGTTAATTTTGGTCTCTGAGTTTGGAGGGCCCACCATGCTGGCCTTCCTTGTGCTTGTCGGGTTTAGTATGTGGCCTCTTTTGCATCTGCACCTGGAAACCTGTTAGAATGCAAATTCTCAGTTCCTACCTGTTGAATAAACTCAAAAAGAGTCTGGAGAGTGCGCTAGAAATAAATAATAAAGATTTATTCAAGAGGCTTAGGGTTCGCAAACTGGAAATATAACTAGGTAAAACCTCAGAAGTGTTCTGAAGAAGAAAGAAAAGTTAAGAGTTCTTATAGTAAAAAGTACATTCTTGAGAATAATCAGTCCTGCATTCTTAGACTGATCCAGCATGGTTTATCAGTCAGTTGTCAGGTGGTCCGAATGATGGATGCCAGGTGGTCTGGATACAGGAATTCTTCAGGGGTTAATCAGAGGGTTATCTGGAGTCTGATGTATGTCCCAGCACTGATGCAGGACTGGAAAGTTCAAAAGTTTAAGTGCCAGGGCTAGTTAAAACAAAGACACAATTGTTGCCTCGTATCTCAATCTACTTGATTTTAGTAACTTAGCAGCTTGACTATAGTGACTCCATTTTATTTCTTCACTCTACTCCTCACATGCCAGACCTACTGAATCAAAACTCTGGGGTTGAGATGTCGAAATCTGTGTTTTAACAAGCCCCCAAAGTGATTCCAACACTCTTTGCTCAAATTGGAGACCCACTGCTGCTACATAAGACTGCAGAGCTGTGTTGCCAGAGCTTTTACTTTTTTCAAGAGAAGCTAGAAATTTATGTTTATGTAAAATCCCCCACTTTTAAATCTTGGTAACAAATACAAAATTTAAAAATGTACTGTGTGGACTGACAATGGATATGTAACCTCTGGTTTATGCTTTTTTTTCCCCCCATTAATTCTTAAAATAATCCTACAAAAGTTATGATGATACCTCTTTTACGGAAGGAGATGTAGGTCCAAAAAGTGAAGTATTGCTCTAAGCCACATAGCCAGGAAGTGGTCAGCCCTGGATTTGGTCCTGAACTGTACTCACTTCTAAAGCCTTCATCCTTTTTAATTATTACGTAGAAGAGAAAACATGTGAATGTCCCTAGCACAAAGCCTAGCATTACAAAAGCAGAGTATCTTTTTATGCCAAGGGACTTTGACTGATGAAACTTTCTTCTCCATCCTCTGCCCCACCCCATCCCTTCAGCCTCAGACTAATCCTCATTCCTGTAAAAGACAGCCAGTAAGCAGGGGAGCCCTTAAGGGTTGGGAATAAATGAGGCTGGGTAGTTTCCTTGCCTGAGGAGCTGGGTAAGTCCCAGAAGAAAGCTGTGGCAGCCATGACCAAGGCTGAATGTCCAATAGTCAGCCCAGTCTACAGGCTAAAACTGGTTGCTCACCAAAACGTCCTCTGTGTGCCCTAGACTGAGTTTCAGGAGCCTGCCCAGTGTGGTGCCCCCACCTGGCTCCTGCCTTATTGCTGCTGTTGACTTCTCTGAGCTCAGAGCAAATAGTCCTGGCTCCTCCCGACATCGGCATGTCTCCGGTTCTAGGCTGGGCATGGGAAGTTGGGAGAGGCATTCTCAGCTTCTTTTATAGGCTCCATCTGTGGGGACAGAAGCTGGAGGTGAGCTCTATTTACCTTCCATCCCAGTGGTCACTGTCCCAGACTCTCTCTAACTTTCAGCAACAAAGACCTCTGGGGCTTATAGAACCTCGGGTTGTTTGTTTGAAATGTTTGAAAGTATTTCTTGTCTAACTCCTGAGGTAACTCTGTTTTGGCACTGGCCAGCCAGGATTCTAATGCTTGGCGTATATTTATTGGTCTCTTTAGTAATAGTATTTCACCATTTACCCATTATGTATCAGGGCTGGGGTTCCTATGCCCATCATGTGGACCTAGCCCTCCAAGAATACACAGCTAGTGGTTAGGATTCAGCGCTCTCACCGCTGTGGCTCGGATTCGTTTCCCGGTCAGGAGAAAAAAGGTATCTTAAAAAAAAAAAAAAGTACACAGCTAGTCCATGGCAAGGACTTTACATTCGTGTTCTTGTTGAATTCTGATATGATCATCAACTTTGTAGATAATAAAAGGCCAGCGCAGAATAGGGAAGTGATTTATTCAAGTTCCCTCAGCTGAAAAGTGGTGGACGTGGAGGTCAAACCCAGACCCTGTCACCCCAAGGCCAGTGCTGGAGGGCCCCTTTGATTACTTTCTCTAAACCAAGCATCTTGCCCTATATGTGTCACATAGTAGGCATCTAGAGAATATTTATGATGGAATGGAAAAAACAAGGGCTTGGAAGATACGTGGATTCAAAACCTTGTCTTTACAGCTTTGCTGGGCCAGGGTCTAAATCTCTGAAATTCAGTTCATTCATCATGTACAGCTGATGACAATGGTAACTCTCTGTCCATAGGTGTGCTGGGAAGATCCATGAGGCAATAAGCACAGGTAGAGGCTGGGTGTGGAGAAGAGGAAGAGAGAAACACACCAAAAACAGCTGGAGACTGTTAACAGGTGTTTCGCCTTCATGGGCCTCAGTTTCTTGTGTCAAATGGGTTCATTTATTCATAACAGCTGCTTTTTCTCTAGCCCCGACTATGTGCTCTGTATCGCTACACTATACCTCCATCATTAATCCCTTAAGAGGGGTCTGCGCTGGTTCGGCTGACCCCAAATTCAACCACTTAATCTCCAGGCTCTACTGCCTCCTTGTGGGCCCTGCCTTTTCCCCTTCCTCCCCCCATCCGTCCTTGGGCATTATGGGGAGACCACAGAGCCTTGGAATGGGAATCCAGAAGTCCTAGGCCTGACCCTCCCCTACCGCGGTCCTGCCCTCAGGCACCAGAAGGAAGGAGGGAAGGGGGGAGTGGACCAGGGTCCGGCTGCAGCTGGTCGAGCTGCGCTGGCCTGGAAGCTGATTAGGTTCCTGGTTCCCACCAGGGCCAAGTAGTGACACCTGATCTCAGAGGATTGTGAAATGGCAGGAGGTGGCAGCCCGCCCATGATGCCCGCAGACCCGTCTACCTTGCCGGCTCGGCCCCGCCCCTACCCCACGCCCCCCTCTCGCGCGGTTAAATCCCCCCATCCCGGCCCAGGCGGCTGTCACCTGCACCCCGCCGGGCCCGGCGCAGCACCATGCCTACCTGCCGCCCGGGTCCGCTCGTCGCCTCCCTCCTCGCTGGCCTGCTGCTGCTCGGCTTCGGCTTCGCCCGGGTCACGAGTGAGTGGGGCAGGGAGAGCCGGGAGGGCCGGGCCAGGACGCAGCCGAGAGGCGTAGCCTCTGCTGGCTGGAGCAACTGGGATTCCTGGGGCGGAAGTGAAGAGACCCACGAAAACTAAACTTTGGGGATCCCGGGCGCCTAAAGATGGTGACCCTTGAAGCTTAGGGTGTGGGGTGCAAAGTGCTGGAGACCGGGAGGCCACTGAAGACTGAAGTTTGGGGGAGAGGCTTTGTGCCGAAGGCGGAGACTCAGTAGCCTCTGGGGTGACCCTCTGTTTAGACAGCGGTAGCTCCTACACGGTCAGCTGTGCCCGCGGTCCCCTAAGGATAGAGAGCTCTGAGGCCAAGGGTTAGGTAACTTGTACTCCCAGGTGTTGGGGACCCCTGGCCTGGAAGTGGGGTCCGCTGAAGTCTCTGAGGGGGCGGGGGGTTGCCTAGGGCCGGAGACTGAGAATTCCTTGAAGCTTGAGATTCAAGATCCTGGGAGCAGGACGCGGGCATCCTCTGGGGCCGTGGGCTTCAGTCCGCCACTCTCTGTCCTCTGCCTCTCCTCCCAGAAACAGTGGGAGAGAAAGCAGGCGTGTGCCCGAAGCTAGAGAAGAACCTGAACTGTACGCAGGAGTGCGATTCGGATGGAAAATGCGCGGACAATCTCAAGTGCTGCCGCGCCGGCTGCGCCACCGTCTGCCATATGCCCAATGGTAACCCCAAGGCGACCTGCCCCGGGGCGGGGCGGGACACAGGGAGGAAGCGGGAGAGCCTGGGTTCCAGGAAGCCGGACGATTCGCAGACCCAGGGACCCCTGGCAAAGTCCAGGCGGATGGAACCGGATCGGCCCGAACTCTCCCTCGCATGGGCCTGGGGACACAAAGGAGTCGCTGAGCCGCACCTAGCTGTCCTCCACACCTAGCTGTGTTCGATTCTCTGGTGCATGACCGGCTTCCGGGCACGCACAGCAGGGACGTTGTTTCGGGAGATCAGGGGACCGGGTTTCACAGTTTGCTCCCTCAGCAGGTGGAGCCGCGGGGGAAGCCCAGAGCAGGCGAGTGGGTGGGGTCCCTAGGCCTGGGGTGCTCATCCCTCTCGGAGTCCCTCCCCTGGGGCCTGCCCTACCTGTAGGGGGAAGGACTCAGGGCGCCTGGCCTGACAAGACTCCCCAGACTCTTCTGTCCAGACGGAAAGAGACCTTACAGATTTAGGAGAAAAGAAGTTTCCTGCCCAAGGTGGCACCGCCAGCCCGTGGCTCGGAAGGGCTCACAGCCAGGGAGTGAGACTTTTGCCTAGTGGTTTGAAGAAAGTCAAGACTCCTTCCTGAGCACCCCTCCCCCTTCCTGATCTTTAAAACAATCTCTTGCCTCTAGGGATTGAGTGTGAGAGAAAACATGTGAGAATGCTTGGGTGCTCCATTAAAAAGTGCTTGCTTGCTCTCCTCTCTCTGCTAGGTTAGGGGACTTCCATCAGAGCAAGAAGTGGCCTTAGAAAGCACGGAATCCAAGCTTCTCATTTTTCACAGAAAAACTGAGGACTAGAAGCAGGGCTATGACTTCGGGATGCCAAGCTATTGTGATTATTAGTCCTTATCCAGAATACAGCCCCTGTGATTTTCCTTCTTTGTTATTTCTCCAAAGTTGCCGGCAGGAGCCGGGAAGGTTTGTAATTAGAGACCTCAGACACTGATGAACAGGGAGATGGGAGGTGGAGGGAGGACTGGCCGGCCATCAGGCAGCTTCTGGATCCAGAGGCCTCTAATCTGGACCAGAGGGAGGAGGAGCAGAAGGAGAGGTGGAGATTGGGAGAGAAAGCAAGAGGCAGGCAGACAGACAGACGAGAGAGGTGGAAAGACAAAGGAAATCTCTGCTGCTAGGTGGGGTCTTTGCTGTTCCCTTGTCTCAGATGCACAGATTGAGGCAGAAAGAAAGCCAGGGCTAGGTGGCCTCCTCAACTAGAATCCTAATTCTGCTATCTGCTAGTTGTGTGATCCTGAGCAAGTCTCTACCTCTCTGAGCATCTGCTTTCTTATCTCTCACTCAAACTTTATAAGAATGACATGAGGGCTAAAAATAATACATGTGAAATGTCTTAGTAGAGAGTAGATCCTCTATACACAGTGGCTTGCTATGTCAGTAAAGATGCCCTTTGCTCGAGAGCAGGCTAGTATAATGAGCCCCTGCCTTTTTCGAAGGAATGGATTTCCTTGTGCTAGGAAGTCAGCCACCCCTGTCCTCTGCTGCTAATCACCCAGCCCTGTGCCTGTGTTTGACACTTGGCTGGGCTTGCCCTTGGGACTTCTGGGAAGTGAGCCAAGCTCCATTCTCCTTGACCCAGGAAGTGGAGTGTGGTGTGCGTGAGTGTGTGTGTGTGTGAGAACAGAAGTTGGAAGGCTTGGACTCAGGTTTTGGTTTTATTTTTGACCAGCATTGTGGGATTGGGTGGTGCCTTTGCATCCGTGTGCCACATTTCCCTTATCTATGATAGCAATGGTTGGAAACATCCCCTACAGAAGAGAGATCTGATGTGAGCATTGAAGGAGGTAATAGATTTTCACAAAGAGCATTGTAAGTGGCATATCTCTATAGTGTTAGCTGTTAGTGTGTGTGTGTGTGTGTGTGTGTGTGTGTGTGTGTGTGTGTGTGTGTGTTGGTGGAAGAATGCTTGTCTGTGCGTGGATGAGTGTGCATGGGGGGCCATGGTGCTACGTGGTTGTAACTGGGGATGAGTACGTGGGAGTGAGTGAAGAGATCATGGGTGTGTAACCCCTCACATGTGCATCACACTTTACAGCTTACAAAGCAGCAGAATCCCTGTGGCTCCCAGACTCCGAAGCCAGATTCCTGGATTTCAAGGGCAAGGGGCACGCGGGTGATTTTCCCAGGTCCCCGGAGATCTACTGGGAAACCAGGGGGAAGTCAGGCTGAGGATAAGTGTTCTTCTCCTTGCATCTCCCTCCGCCCATTTCCCCTTGCTCCTCTTTCTTCCCAGAAAAGCCGGGCTCCTGCCCCAAGGTGGACCTTCCCTTGACCCCGCTTGGCCTCTGCCGAGACCAGTGCCAAGTGGACAGCCAGTGTTCTGGCCGGATGAAATGCTGCCGCAATGGTTGTGGGAAAGTGTCCTGTGTCACACCTGTCTTCTGAGGTAAGTGGGCAGGAGGAAGGAAGTGCACTGATGCTCAGATGTGATGACCCCTGCAGGAGGTTGAAAAGGAGGACCTGGGTGAACATACTTCTCTGTTCACTTATACTGTCCATATATTTACCTTCATCCACTCAACAGATATTTCCTGAACATCCACCATGTGCCATGCTCTGCTCTAGGCTTTGGAGATGCTCCATGAAGGAACAGATCAGACAGATATATTTCTCTCTGATGGGGCTGATATGCTAGTGGACAACAAACAAAATAAATAAACAGATACGTTCATAGAATGTTCGAGATAAGTGCCATGGAGAAAAAAAAAAATGAAGGGGGCTAAGGATTACTGAGGTGGGGGTAGGTTGGGCAGGGAGCAGGGTTGCCGTCTTTACAAGGGGTACAGTCAGGGGAAGCCCCACCTAGAAGGCAGCATTTGAACAAAGACTTGAGGGCACTAACCTGTGGGGTCGGGGAGGGAGCTGTGAGGACATCTGGGGAGAATGTTACAAGCAGAGGAGGCGACAGATATAGAAGCAGGAGCATCCTGGTGCGTTTCAGGGAAAGCAGGGGCCGGAGCGGGGGGAGCAAGGAGAGCACAAAAGGAGGAGAGGGTCACAGAGGTAAGAAGTAAGCGAGCCACTGTTAGGGGCTCTATAGGCCGTTGTAAGGACTTCGGCCTTGACCTGGAGTCGCACATGCTCTGACTTAGGTTTGAAAAGGTTTGCTTTGCCTGCTGGGGGGAGAATGGACTGTAGGGGTCGTGGCAGAAACAGGGAGACCAGCGACGAGGCTCCTGCGAAAGGCCAGGTGGGAGAGGATGGACCCGGGGAGATGAGTGGCTGGGTTTGGGACATACGTGAAGGTAGATGGGACAATATTTGCTGATGAGTTGGGCCGTGAGGGAAAGAGAGATTTAAGCCTTTGTTTCCTTGACATACACTTAAATAATTCAGCAGCTGGAGGAGCAGCTGTGTTCTGGGAGAGGGGACAGTGGTCGGAGGGCCCCTGGGGACGTAGGAAGCTCTTTGCATGGCTTGTGGGAGGCAGAAGCATTAATCTTTACTTTTGCCAAGAAGCTCTGCTTTTCAGGACCAACATGGTAGAGGTCAGTTAACTTCAGTTCACTTCCTCACGTGTGTTTGAAGTGTGCTGAGCACTTACGCTGTGGCAAGCTGTGGCTACACTCAGCCACCGCCAGTAGCTCTGGCATTGCAAAGAAAGGATTGTGGAGCCTCTCTTTCCTCCGTGTATAACCAAAATAAAACAATATTAAGCCCAAAAGTAAGTGTGAGGAAGAAAAACAAAACCCAAAGTACATGCCCAGTCGGCCCAGTGGAAGGTCCAGCACTATGCTATCGGTTCTAAGCCAGGCAGGTGCTGGGACAGAAGGTGACCATTGCCCTTCCTCACAGGACTCGCAGCCCAGTGTCTGAGGCGAACAGATGGACAGACACGCCCAGCGCCTATAGTCGGTGCTGCAATGGAGGGAAGGGCTGGGGGTCGTGGGAACAGAGAGGAGGCAAAGCTCACCCAGGCGTGGGTGGGGGGAGGGGAGAGCAGCCTTCCCACAGGGGTGACCCTGAGCCAGTCTGACAGGACAGGAGAAGGCTGGGCAGTCTGGTGCAGGCTGTTTCAAGCAGAGGGAATAGAATGAGCCAGAACCTGGAAGCACCCTTTGGTTAAAATCTTGTTGTTGATTTTGTGCTGCCTCTGACAAGGCCTCGGCAGGCTGCAAGGGAACCCAGTATTGCAAAGATAAGACGGAGGCCCCAAGAGAGGAGAGGACATGCCCAAGGCGCCACAGTTGCTCTTTCTAGGTATACGGCCTGAGAGGGAAGCACAGCCTCCCTAGGGCCCAGGGCTCTCCAGCCATGCCAACCATCTCTTGCCTCCGTGAGTGTCAACAGCATGACAGGGCTTTGCAGTCAGGAGAACACAGGTTCAAACCCCAGCTCTGACACTTAACTAGCCTTTCACCTT
>JAQQSQ010000780.1:0-13776 GCA_028627145.1 Eidolon dupreanum
GTGACATGTGTTTCATAAATTGGAAGAATAGCTCAAATATAAGTATAGATTTTTACATGATATATGGTTCTAAAAGTCAGATGCTGTGAATAATTCATCCATTCACTTGTTCGGTCAAAAAGTTTTCATTAAGTGCCTACTAAGAACCAGTCACCATTCCAAGCACTGGAGGTAACGGAAGAATCACGTCAAGTAGGGCCACCGGGTGTGCAAACAAATCCTTACACACAGATTTATGACAGAGGTGTGAACAGCGAGGGATGGTGCACAGTGTGGGGGCCACACCCCTGCCAGAGGGGCAGCCAAGGTTTCAGAGGGACAGCGTGGCATCTAGAAGGATGATTAGGGGCTCACTGGATGGGTAGATAGGGAGAGAAGATACAGTGCTAGAAAGATATTCCAGGGAGTGGAAAGGTCTTCTGCAAATGCAGAGTAATTGAGGATGGCTCGAATGTAAGGTCTAGGGAGGGAGAGCAGAAGTGGTGAGCCGGAGCTAAATGCGGAAAAAGCCCGAGCTCAGAAAACCTTGAGCAGCACACTAAGGAGCTTGGGCTTCATCCTGAAGGCAGTGCGGAACTCCTGAAAGGTTTTAAGCAAGAGGGTGTTTTGTTCAGATGTTTAAAAGATCACTCTAGCGACGATGTGGCTGTTGGATTCACAGGAAGCAAACGAGCTTAGAAGGAAGGTAGTATCAAGGCCCAGATGAGAGACAGTGAAGGTCTGGGGAGAGTCGGTGGCTCTCAGAGAGACCCAAGGCTCCCGGATTGCTTTAATCTTCCAAGTGGCTTTCCTCTTGCAGGCCTCAGTATCCTCAAAATGAGACCAGCAGTGCTCATAACTGGAAGAATAACCTGGGCGTTTAAGAAAATATATCTACAATGTTCCACCCTACCACCCGAAATAGGCTCCAGAGGCGGAGCCCAGGAATCCAGAAATTTCTAACATCTCCCCAGTAGACTCTGCAGTTCAGCCAGGTTTAGAAAAAAAAAACAGAATGGATCATCTCTAATCCAACATCAACTCTCAAGAGTCCATGAATTCAGTGGGCATCTGCAGAGGAATTGACTTTTGGCAGCCAAAACGAGGCCCCGATAAACCTCCCGGTAGAAAGGAAGTTTAAGATTCCTTGATGTCAGTAGAGCCTGCGAGAGAAACTTTAGCCCGACTGTGAGTTTTCAGAGTAAATATTATTACAATGATGTAGAGTTGCAGTTGGCCTCGTTAATTATGCTGTTGAAGCACTTCGATGGGTCGCGGGGCCCTTAAACATTCAGCTCAGCAGCTACCATCAAGTTCAATGGCCTCCTCAAACCAGTCGGCAAGGATTAACCGCTGTTATTTTAACAAGAGGAGTCCAGGAAGAACGTGTCCTTTCATCAGCTCTAAAATACGAAAATTTGGTGTCTATTTAAGTCAGTGCCAAATAATAGATTCTCTAGCTAATAAGGATTATTAAGGGAAATGAGATGCCTAATAAGGAACATAAAGGGCTAGTAATCGCTATTATTCTGAAAGCCCCATTTCTCCCGAGGTAAAGGTGACAAACACTTGCAAATGAGCTGGTTACCCCCCTAGCCTTCTCGTCTTCCCTCCAGGGGTGATGTCCGTCCAGTGTCGGCCATGGCCCACGGCTCCAGACCAGGTCTTGCTGAAAGAGGAAGCAAAGGGGAAATAGGGCAACGCTTGGCAGGTGAGCACCAAGGGCCCGCGTGAAAGGCCCCCCTCTGCTCCCTCTTACGATGTTTTCTCTTACGATGGCCCCAGGGAGGCGAGTCACCTTCCTACAAAACCCAGGAGACTTCCTCGACCTTAAAACCTTAGTAGGGTTCCCAGTGCCTACGTAATAAAACTCACATCGTCTACAGAGGCGAGCAAGAGCATTTTCCCACTGGGCTTCAGCTCCCTTCACTTCCTCTTCCCCACCTCCCCCTACTCTCACTCACCCCGCACCCACATACACCTTCATCCCGTAAACATTACGCTCCTACTTTCCACAACTCAGGGTCTTTCTCTGCATGTGCTGAAGCCCCCAGGGCAGTACCTTCCTGCTCCCTTTCCTAACCTGGCAAACCTCTCCCATTCTCAAGACCAGCTCAGGTACTACGAGGCCTTTCCAGCTCACTCCCAGACAAACATAGGGGTCCACCCCCGGCTCTCTGGAGCCCTTCATTTAAGCTCCTGTAACATCTGATACCTGCTAAACTGCTACTGATCCCATCGCGCATCCAACTCTTCCACTGGCCCACGAGCAATTCAAGGCCAAGCCCATGGAAGATGCTTAAAAACATCTGTTGAATGGAAGGAAGGAAAGAAGGAAGGAAGGAAGGAAGGAAGGAAGGAAGGAAGGAAGGAAGGAAGGAAGGAAGGAAGGAAGGAAGGAAGGGAGTGAGGAAGGCGTGAAGGACAGACAAAGGAAAGGAAAAGAAGGAGGTAGAAAGGAGAACGGGATGGATTCAGGAGGTCCAAATTCATCTTTTGACACAACAAATGTGTACTGGGAATGACTAAGTTCAAAACATTAAGCTAGATATACTGAAACAAATCAAACATAACCTCTGACTCGCACAGAAAAAAACTCACAGGTGAGTAAGGAACACAGATAACCACAGACAATTACTATACTATACATCTGATGGAGTTATACACAGGGCGCTATGGTATCATATGGGAGAATTAGCTGAAATAATCCAGAGAAGTCAAATTGAAAGCTGAGTCCTAAAGTATGAGCAGGGCTGGATGCAACCAGTAAAGGAATAGTACATGTGAAGGAATGAAAACAAAAAAACACTTGAACAGAGAACTGAAAAGAAAAAAAAATGCTGAGGTGTATGTTAGCATCTAAGCAGGAGAGAGAAGGTTGAAGAGAGAAACCAGATGGGGCCACCCAGGTGTCTAGAGTAAGTATAGACATGAGCGAGCCAGAAGGCAGGCCCTCGCTGAAGCCCCGGCCTTTGCACGTGCTGCTTCTTCTACTGAGAATATGCCGCCCTTCAGTTAAAGGTCCCAGGCGCCCTACACGTTCCCATTAATGCTCATCACATTTCACTGAACTCTTCTGTGTGACATCTGGCTGCCCCAGTAAACTGGAAGATTCTCCAGAGCAGACATTGTATCTGTCTCGTTCATCATTGTATCTTGATTTATTGCACCTAGAAAGTGTCTGGTCTATAGTGAGCCTTCCAAAGTACTGGATAAATGAACGCAAGAAATGCACGACCGAATCTTTCCATCATGGAAGCTACAAAACGGTAAAAAGAATCCTATCTGGGAAAATGTTTGAGAAAAATTCCAGAGTGGACTCAGAGGAAAGCTGGTTCTCAGCCAGCCTCTGACACTGGGCAGTGACGTGGACCCCAGCAAGGCGTGGCGCCCCCCCCCCCACAAGCTTGGTTCCTTATCTACCAACTGGGGCTGTTGAACCGGATGAAGTCTGAGATGCCTCTAACTCATCAGGTCGACGGTTTTTACATGGCAGTGGCTCCAAAGCCATCATCAGCCATGGCGGGGAGTTCTTCGGTGGTACTACGATGGAGAAAAGAACTCCGTACCATTCGTTCACTTTAGGCGCTGTGAATTCAAAGCGAAATTCAAATTCTCGTCGAATTTATCCTGAGGGAAGCCAGCACAAGGTCCACTCGTGACTCGATTAGATGTGAAAACCCAGTCAGGGAGGAGAGGAGAGGTCACCACCACTTCTCAAATGAACTTTCCTGTAGTAAGTCCCCCAGAGATGCATATGGAGAGAATCCAGGGTTTTCTGCTTTCAAGTTGAAAATGCCTAGAAAACCACCATCGCTAAAGCCGAACCCGGAGAAGGGAGAAGGGCCGAAGGGGCCTCCGGCAGCAAAGGGCCAGGCTCGGAGGGCTTGACTTAAAGCCATGATTTAAGTAATTTCATCTATGTGTTTCAAAGATTCATTACATTTATTGCATCTGACACCAGTCAGAGATAGCAAACGTCTTGCAACCAAAGTTAAAAGGCATTACTCGTAAGGGCCGATTTTGTTTTATTATATCTGACTCAAAGCCAAAGGTAGACAGCACTTAGAGCTGTCCGCGGACATTAATGTTGGGAGAGTCACACGGGCAGCTCCCCTCTCTGGCCTCCCACGGGCACCTGCGCACGCTGCCCACCCCCTCCCAGCAAACGACAGCGGGCAGGGGACAGGGGGGCAGTGTGACACCTCCGGAATTCGTGGTGCGGCTGCTGCACCCATAGCACAGTGCCAGGTGAGGCTGGGTCTTCAAAGGTGAGTAAAGCAAGAATCCTCGCTTTCCAAGGGTGCACGGGGGACAGTAACAATCTAACAGACATTGCCCCGCAGCACAGCTAAGATAAGGGTGGTATGAGAGCGCACACGGAGGAGAAGAGTGAGCTCTAGTTAGGAGAAATCAGGAAAGGGGGCAGCATATGGGATGAGCCAGCAGAGGCGTATCTGTGAGGGGGACGCAAATGGGAATGGGATTATTCGTGCCGTGAACGCCCCAGGCGAAGGTGGGAAACTGAGGGAGGGTGGGGCGAAAGTTCAGGCGAAGAAAGCTTGAGATGGTGACGTGTCCATGTGGGGAAACAGCAGTGCGACAGGAGAGACGGAGCATGTGGTTAAAGCCTTGAACACCGCCTGAAAAGTGGGCGTGTACCTGGCAATCGGCAAAGAGCATGTGTGCCCTGGAGCAGAGGGGCACCGTGAGAACGACACTCCGGGGACATTACTGCGGGGGTGGTGTGACACACGCAGCCAGCAGGGCCTGGAGGGAAATGCCTGCCCGGCCTGCTTGAGGGTCACTTCGCTAGAACACAGTCACGCCTGGTGAGCAGGGTCCACAGCGTCACTTCAGGGCGACAGAAATTAACATGGCGGGCTTGGTAAACTCCGGTCAGCTGGCCTGGGAACCTAACTTTCGCGTCCACAGAAAAACGCACGTTCGATTTCAAGCCACTGACTTAGAAATAATCTTCAAGGACAATCCAGGTGGGAATTGTGGGCTGCCCTCCCGAACAACGGAGACTCCTTCATACCTTTAAAGTATGCTTCCACTATTCAAGGAAAACTTTGAATATTTTGGAGGAAATTTGTACTTTGGATGAAGGGACCAGGAGATTCTAGCATGAGGGCATTCACATGCACCTGTGCCCAGGACCTCAGGACTAGAACACACCAGCCGGGGTGGCCCCCAACTAGCCACATGATGGCTCATCTCCATAAGCCTTAAAAAAAAATGCAAGAGTGGAATGTCCTTAAAATCCATAACTTCTTCACAGAGGTAATTTTACTGGAAAGTTGTTCTCTCTTTTTAGAACATTAGTCCCTAAGGAGAGAGAACAGGGGAGGAGAAACTTGTTGATTTTTTCTTTTTTTATGAACTTGCCTAAGAAAATTGATACACCCTACAGCTCATCTAATTATGAAATTCCATCACATCTATCCCTTGTTTGTTTACTTTGAAACCACCAATCTCAATCTACTGGGACACTCAATGCAAAATAATCATAGTTCTGTTCATTTTTATTTGGCTTTAAAGGAAAAAGCGGGAAAAAAAATGGTAACAAGATCTCAGTTCATGATTAAGAAAGCATGGCAGAAATTAACATCTATGCAAAACAAATCAAAATCAAATCTCTGGAACTCTGCATTGTCAATAAACAAGACGTTTGTGTGTTTTTTCCCAGCATATTTTCTGTATCCATCATTGATATCTCATATTTTGTTATGTCACATGTAAATTCTTAAACATCATAAGAAGTTTCTACTGTGCATCTTTAAAAAAATATAATTCAAAATATACTATAAAATTATGGATGCTAGCATAAATAGGCATACATACACATGTAATATGACTACTGAGAAGTACATATCCATATATTTTTAACTTTTTATTTCAATATCATTTTAGACTTACAGAAAAGTTGAAGGATAGCATAGAGGATTCAGAATTCCCATAAACCTTTCACCTAGATTCCCCAAATATTATCATTTATCATGTGTGTGTGTATGAGTGTGTACAGATGTGTAAGTTGCAAATATGATGCACTTTTATCACTAATTGCTGAAGTTTGTGTCTCCTTAAACAAAAACATTCTCTTACATAATCACAATACAATTATGAAAATAAGAAAATTAAGAACACTATTGTTCAGACTTATTATATGGACTTATTCAGACTCTTCCAATTGTACAAATAGTGTCCTTTAGAACAAAAGAAAACCCCAGATCACACACTGCATTCATCTGTCATCGGCAACACTGACCCTTTGTGGGTAAAGAGCAGTGACTAACTTGCCGTCATGCGGGAACTCAGAAGATTTCATTCCCTCGAGTTCTTCCTGAGGAATCTATGAGAACATGAACTTCAGACAACCAAAATGACTAGAGAGTCATGTACATAAAAACAGACGGTGAGCATTTTAACATGTGGTTATTTAAAGAGCTCAGACTAAACGAAGGTTAAAAGGGAGACTTTATTGTATCTGTGACTATGTACATGCATCTGACGAGGTTATAGTAAAGCCACACAAAAAAAAAAAAAAAAAAAAAAAACAGAAGGAAAACAAGATGGTATCTGAGACAGAATAAAGCTAGTCACTTTCAGGAATCATAGTTCACGGCAATAGTATCTGAGATTGTTGTGTATATGTTACAGGATAAAGTGAGTGAGTAATTGTAAGATATCCTAATATTCTGATTCTGTGTGCTTGAGAACTAAGGTTTTTGATGTGAAAGAAAGGAGATACAAGTGTAATATAGAGGAGATAAAGTAAAACACCTTGTAGTCTTGAATTTGAGTTTGAAACCAGTGTGAATCCACAAGGCATTTTATATTTATATAGACAGATGATAGGGAAATAGATAGATACATAGATATATACATATAAGTGTGTGTATGTAGTGTATATTATCCAATTTCTGCCCACTAAAAAGGCCTAGAAACAGTGACCAAGTTATTCTAGAATCAAGTCAAGAGCAACTTGGTCATAGACATCTAACTTAGAGAGCTTCTCCGGTCAAAGATGGGACAATGTGAACTCCTAACAGGACAATGTGAACTCCTAACAGGATTGCAAAAGATTGAAACTCATCAAATATGTTTAAATCCATGAGCTCATAATGACAGGTTCAAAACCTAACTGGTGAACTTTCGAGGATGACAAGGAACCAATACATTATCTTGAAAAGTAAGTAAAAGGGAAGTATCAAACATTTATCCTACTTTCCTGTACAAACTATACTGTTAGGTACCCAAATTGGAGATGACAGGAAGTATCCCAGAGAATGAATAAAAACAAAATGATAGAATTCGAATATCACCATTCTGCAGCCCCAAGGAATGAAGAGACCTAGGCAGCTAGAAACACTCTACCAACTAGAAGACAAGGGCAAAGTGAGCGTGTGTGCAGTAGAAGAACACGGCTAGCCCAGAGGCCGAACCCGGATCCCATGAGACCTGTGGATCCAGCTGCCAATTCATGGGAGGACTGAGAAGAACATGCCTAACCACACCAGCAAAATCTAGACCGGGTGGTACTCCACAGGTCAAATGGCTGGGTTCTTCAAGCAAGTTTATATATATATATATATATATATATAAATTTTTAATGGATTAAACTACAGTGTTTAGGACCACACACTTTTGGTTAAAGTATAAAGATGCAACAAATATAATACCGTAAAAGCCACAAAAGCAATTACATTTGGTGAGAGTGAAGGAGTTCCTAGAGTAACTGGCAGAGTTTTACTACAACAAAAGGGTTTAAAAATACATTTAAAAGTCAAACACCAAAATAGTTGTTATTTTAGAAAGACTTTCCAGAAGAGGAATCCATTATGATTATGATATACAACGGTGGGAAACCCTTACGACATGTACTTATGTGTAAAATAAACGTCCAGAAGAAGTCCTGAAGCTGGCATGCAGAACGATGGACCGTGAGTGGAGGGGTGGGAGGCTCATACGAGAGGACTTTCACTTTGGGCTTGATGTATTTTTATACTGTGCGCATTTTCACAAGCAACTTTTCATGCATTATTTATACAGATTAAATGACACAATCAATCAAGGAGTGAATAAGTAAGTGAGCTAAGGAATGTGTAAGCTAGTGAGTGGGTAAAAGAAAGTGAGAGAGTGAGTGAGCGAGCAACTGAATGGAGAAAGAAAAAAGTACCCCAGCATGGTAGACAGGTCCTAATAGTAAAGTCTTCATAAAATGATGTTAGTGAACCACAGGGGGAAAAAAAGAAAAAAACAGACCACATAAAATCTGGTCAACGCAGATATTTCATAGCCTGCATATTTGAAGATACTTAAATCCCCAGTCACTAACTCAATGGGATTTATGCTAAAATTTTATAAATGAAAACTTACAAGGAAATTTGATGGCATACCAGTCGAGTATGAATTCAGAACCAAATATCAACTTTGAATGAATCTATTGCATCCAACCCATCACCGTCTGCCTGCCCTCCAGGGCCCCCAGTCATGAGATCCCATCAAGAAGTCTTGCTGGCCTCTTGAATTTCATCATCCCCAAAGAATTCTAAAGCCCACCTCTGTATCCACCCAGAACTATTTCTTTGCAAACATTCCTTTTAAACACAAAACCACAGCCTCTAAATCACTCACCCCACCCCCATCCCCACTGTCTACATTCAGAGCAGAAAGGCATTCTTTCAAAATTTAAGTAACTGCAAAACAACTCAACAACCAAGTTTCTTCAAGTCATCATATTTAACTTTGGGAATTGGAGGTTCTAGAAAGCTTGTTGGAAGGAGAGTGTGTTGCCTAACTTCTCTGGGCTTCATTTCATTCGGGATCTTCGACTAGAAAAGGGAAGGAATCCATCACCCGCCTCGGAGAGGGGTTATCGGACCTCGAGGAGAGAATTGTGAAATGCCCAGCACGGTGCCCAGCACAGAGCAAGAGCTTAGTAGGTGTTCACTGTGGTTATGTTCTTTTTCATTAAGGTGAAATTCACATAACATAACATTGGCCAATTTAAAGTGAATAATTTAGTGGCATTTAGTATAGGCACAGTGTTGTGACTAGTTCTGAAACGTTTTCATTACCCGGAAGGAAAGCCCATACTCACTTAGCAGTTCACTCTGTGTTTCTCTCCACCCCCTGCCCCGCAACCACCAACCTGTTTTCTGAATATGTTATATAAATGGAATCATACAATACGTGACATTTTGTGTCTGGCTTCTCTCACTTAGCATAACGTTTTCAAGATTCATCCATATTGTAGTATGCATCAGTAATTCATTCCTTTTGAGAATGAATAATTTCCATAGTATGTTTAGACCACAATTCGTTTATCCTTTTATCTGTTGATGATATTGGGGTCGCTTCCACCTTTTGGGTATCGTGGGCAGTGCTGCCATGCGCATCGTGTACATGTATTTGTTGGAGTACCTAGGAGTGAAATTGCTGGATCATATGGTAATTCAACGTCTCGCTTATTCAGGAACCGCAAAAAGCATTCATCTCAGTGCTTACTAAGTGCAGGCACTGTTTTACAGGGGAGCGGTATGAATTATCCACGAGCCGTAGCCCCTTGAGAATTTATTTTCTGTGAGCTCCCCCTTTAAAAGGAAACGAATAGGTATGGTTTTCCGTAGGTCTAGGCAAACTCGTGACAACTACACCTCAAATTCTGAAAGTAGTCTTTATCTCTCCAAGTTACATATTTCAAATGTTTGTAGGTAAATAAACCTATTCTTTCAAATAGTGCTGATAACATCTAACTAGGTCAGACTTGACCTTCTATTGCATTTAACTAGCAGAATATATTTCTAGACCTTAAATCACACATATTCACACACGCGCAAATGCAAAAATGGCAGAAAAGTTTTCTGGCGTAATTGCTCTGACAGATCTATACCAACTGAAGGCAGGTCAGAGAACAAATACAGCAGCAAGCTGAGGGAGGAGTTGCTGCCCATTTGCAGAAACATGGACGAGAGGACAACACAGTAGGAGGCTTCAGGAACATTAAGCCAGAGCAGAGAGTCCAAGAGGAAGAACATGACAAAAACGTCAGAACAGGGGGAAGATTTGCCAGTTACGGAAGTAGGCAGAGTTAAGAGATGAGAGAGGAATGTGAGTTTCGTGCCCTTGCCAATATCCTTCGTGGCTAATTACACCCTGGCAGCCTATAAATTCCTCTAAGTTTTCAATGGAGAAACTATTCTTCTACCCACTCCTGCAACTATGAAGTGGTGAAGCTGGTTTAGACTAGCTTCCAGAATCACCCAAGTGGCATCGATTACAATTAGTGGGTGTGGACAAGGGAGAAAGCAAGAATGCATTCCACTGAGAGCCTTCCGAGCAAAAAGCACCATGTATGGTAAATATCAGGTTCCACACACGAAATGTCCCTATTTCCCAATGGAAACTAATATGAGGAGCACCTCTCCTCTCTCTCTCTCTCTCCCCCCATGCCACCACCTCCACAGACTGGGACCTGGCATAGTGGCTAACCCCTCCAACCGACCAATCCTCAAAGTCATCTTTCAGGGTCAAAGACTTATCTTCCTCACCATGGAAGAGTTCTGGCTCTATATATGTCAGATAAGAAACAAAACTCCAGTTTTTCAGAGACAAAAGCTCACTCATCTCTAACCAACAGTTTCTTTTGTGGTTCTGGATGAAGACAATAATATTTAGCATATTAACACTGTGGCTTTTATCTTCGATATACTTTACAGACATAGTTAAGCATAGGGGAGGGGGGTAGTTCATCAGACCACCTTGAAAAGCCCAGACCCTTGTTTTCAGATGGCTAGTCTACACACTGACTATTTAAATGAAGCAGGAATGGAAGAAAGACCCATTCAAAGGGACTAGTTCTAAGAAAAGAGTGAACTATCTATGGGCCAAAGAAAATAATAAAATATGTGTCAAGTCCCCACTGGTTTTGGAGTCAGGCACACCTCATTTTGAGTCCCTTTCCTGACATACTAGTTCTGTATCCTCTGAGAGCATCCATATTCTCATTGGAGAATGGAAGAAATAGCGCGCCTCCCACAAAGGTTTAAGTCAGTAAATGTCCAGCCTCATGATCAGTCATCACAAGGGGGTAATCACGTCCCACATCGATGACCCGACTTGTAGGACATACTTTATTACGTAATAGGTCTCAAATCTTTCCAAAATGTGATATTCTTTTGGGAATCCCTGAAAATGTTAAAAACTAACGAGGATTTTACATCTTTAACAATTTGGGGGTCGGTGTTTAATGATTTCTAAGACCTTTGCAGGTAAAGACGCAGCGCGGGAGCGTGAGGCAGCCCCTTCCAAGATGCTCAAGCACAAGACACACCAGTCACACCCACGTCCGAGCCTCCCCTCCCGCCCACCAGCACACGCGCCACTGCGTGAACTGAGGAGGTGGTGTCATTTGTGGGAAGAATTTCTCCAAAACACAGAAAGGCCTACAGAAAATACTAATTAAAGACAAAAAAAAATTATGATTGTTACTTTTATGGATGAAGATAGGGGTTGAGACTTAACACTGTTCTTTCATCAGCAGAGAATTTAGACACGTCAATTTTTGTACCTTGTACACTTAGTGCAAAATCCCTAAATATAATCAACCCAACTGACCCTGCCTGGAGAATTTTGAATATTCAACTAGGTGCTTATTCACTGATGACTTCGAAAACTGCTTCTCCATCACAGATCTCACCTATGAATTTTAGAACCGTCGGTTCCACATGGGCATCTCAAATTCCATTTCCAAATCTGGCCTAATGACCTTCTCCCTCCATCCTGGTCCTTCGGCCCTCTCTTGTGTCTCCTGTCACAGTGAATGGTCCTTCCTGCTAACCTGTTTTACCAGGTAGAAAATCAGAGGCCACCTTGGCATGACTTCTCCATCTCCTACCCACACATCATAGCCAACCCATCACCAACTCCTGTCTATTTTTCCTCCTAAAAATAATCCGATCTCTTTGTTTCTCTCCACCTCCATGACTACCAACCTACAAACCTGAGAGACTGATATTTTTGGCATGAACTAGTACCCCAGGAAGCCCCCCTTGCTCTGCCTTTAAGCTCCTCCCCATAGTTTTCAGAATGATATTCTCAAAACAGTTTCATCTTAATGCCCTCCTTGGCTTTCCAGTATAGGACAAAACCCCAGGGTGTAGCAAGGGAAGAGCACAAGGCCTCTCTTACCCCAGGTCAGAGCCTTGCTGGAAGCTACAAAGATGCTGGCCTTTGTCACGATGCAGTGCAAACACTTTTATAACCCTTACAAATTATATAACCCCTCCGTCTTCGTAAAAACTATAAGAAACTTCCAACTAATCGGGAGAAATATCATTGTTGGCCTTTCCTCAAGATGTCCAAGGAAGTGAGACTAGACACAGGTTTTGCGACGTGTCGAAAAGCCGCCCCACGTTCCCAAAGGAAGATGGGAAGAGATGAATTCCTCAGCGGAGGACAGTGACTAGGCCTGCTGCTGGACTGTGAGCTTCCAGAAAGTTTCCCCACGTGCTAAAAGGGCTCCAGTCGTACACCTTTGCTGTCTTGACAGTTGCTCACTCATTTAAAAAAAAAAAAAAAAAAACATCAAAAGTAACATTTCTCTCACAGGGGCGCCTGTGTTTAAAACAGAGCCTTCATGATGGATCTCAAAGGAACTGAAAACCCCACTGCAATGAGAAAAGCATCCCGCAGAAAGACCGGCGCCCTCCCCAAAGAGGGTTAAAAGTGTGCTTGTTTCTTTGTTGACCTATAAAACTTCCATTTTAAAGCAACCTATAGGATATTCTGACCTTGCATTTTAAACAGAACGACAGCGTTCTTAACTCCGGCTTGACACAAAGCAAACCGTGTAGAATGTGGGGCTGGCCTCTCTGCTCCAGCTCACCCAACTGAGAAACCGTTTGGGAATCTAATCACATGAACGATACACGCTGTTGTCACGCCTCCAACTTTCTCTTCCTCCTTCCGAAGACCCCACCTGTATTGTTCCATCCCCTCTGCCTGACCCACCTCCAAGCCAACCAGGGCCTTTCTCTTCTAAGTTGACTGAACTTCAAACTTTACTCCCTGACATTTTCTTACCTTGGCAAAAAACCCTAAAGCTTTTCAGGGTGGTTACCAGACAGTGGGTGTTGACCGAAGGGTTAAGAATTCACACTCCCAGATGATAATCATCAGTATATTGTTCTGGAAAATTAAATACACCTGGGCCAAGTTTCTTAAGGCTGTAGTCTTTGGAGATGTTTCAAATTTTAAAAGAGAAGAAACAGTTCAAGAATGTGAACTTCATTTCTCACAATATATTTTCCTAGGCTTTTTTATTAATTTTTTTTTTGTATTTTATTATGTGCTTTGGTTTTTCCCAGGGGTTTTACCTACTCTAGTCAGATGAGAAAATGTGCTTGCATTCTGCCATCTTAGCAGAGGCATCATCAAATGGCAAAAGAAACTGCTCACTCGTGAAGTTCTGACTGTACTATCATGAAATTCAGACAATCCATCTGTGAAGACCTCCAGCGAGTGGCAAGGATGACCCGTGGGTGGGCACATTCTGTCAATAATAATAAAATAACAATAATAATAATAAACTTATTTAATCCTTCCATGCAACAAACCCTGGGCTCATACTGAGGCTCCAAAAAACCTCAGGACACTCTGGTTCTCAAGAAGTTACACTGTTGGGAATGATGGACTAGCATGGAGGTCAGCACAGGCTCTCCAAGAGGACAGGAGGAAGGCGCAGGAACGCAACATGTGGCGTGGTCGGTGGAGACACCATGACTAGCATTC
>JAQQSQ010000781.1:0-13774 GCA_028627145.1 Eidolon dupreanum
ATATTTGCCTAGAAGGAAGGCTAAACTCTAAAATTATAAAAATAAGGAAATTTCTCTGAATATCCTCAAAGAATTCAAATTCGAACAGCTGTGATCTTATGAGTTTATAAACACAGTTGTGCCCCCTGCCCACCCCAAACACAATGATCGAATATATATTATAAGCTACAACTTAAACAATTTTGGGATATTTAGTGGCACAGCTTATGCAGCCGTGAGCCCCAGCCAGCTTTTCAACCTGCGTTATTCGACTGGAGTCCCTGAAGTCCAGACACGAGGAATGAGCCGGCTGCCCTGGCAGAGAGTCACAGAGTAAGTGACTGCTCTGGCAGAGTCTCGCCCAGGGACCAGGACTCCTTCAGCATGCCGGATCTGCCTGCCAGGATATTTCGAACCCGACTCTGTCTCCATTTCTTACTGGCTGGGAGAAGCGAATCCATTCATTAGAAAGCAGACATTGAGCTCGGTGCTAGACACTGTGATGGATACTTGGAGAGGTAAAAGGCCAGGCACTGGGTAGCTCACGGTCAAGGGGGTACACAAGTTTTCAGTGATCGGGGAGTTAGTGATAATGGGGAACAAGTGCCCAATGAGATCAGGTCTGTGCCCTTGGCCCTAAACCTTGCCCAGATGTTCGTCCATGGTTGTCACCCTGGGAAGTGATGTTAGGTCATCCCTGGGGACTGGCTGAGTTGTGGGGAAATCAGTGAAGTTGGGGTAAGCAAGGGCAGGAGAGGGCATGGGAGAGGTACTAATGAAATGGTTAACATTCTCCGCTAACTAGTAGCAAATGTTAGACATCACAATCATAGGTGCTTTGTTTTCTATGAAATATACGGCACAGACATAAATGTGTTTGGTTCCCATAGATGTTCAGCTGCCTGGAAGCTAGTGATACTTAGAAGTCTGCAAGGCAGTGAGCAGAGAGGGAATAAAAATCCTCGTCACTCCATTCCCAATGATGTCCGCTGAATCTGGTAAAACCTCTAGTGTGAGCTCATCAACCAAACGGTGCATACAGAACCCCTTCAAACACCAGCATTGGAAATATGGGGGCCTCTTTTCTCAACCCTTATAAATATAGACAGAAATAATTATGCATCTTTGTGCACACTATGCCAACTGTTCACCAAGGCAGGGTGTCTAAATGACTTGTCGAAGGCCATAAGACATATTGATGTTACAAAAAAAGTAATACACACTTGGAATAATTTTGTACCTGATATCACGTGGGCTTTGAAGTACATTGTATGAACAAATTTTCTCACTAGTGCGTAGCTACTTAATTGAAGAAGTGGCTGAATCTAGTAAAAATAGAGTAGGCACAGGCCTCCCAGATCCCCACTGCATTTGTGAGCGATGAGCCTCGTAGCGTGGCAAGTGGAGACCCAGCTCTCCTGGGCAGGGTGGTGGGGGGCTCTGGGGAGGCAGGAAGTTGTGAGCCAGTGGAACAGAACCTGCGTTTGCAAGCTGAGCCAGTGAAACAAGGGAAGGGGAGGAAGACGAAGCAGCAGCCGTCTGGTTCAAGTGCAAAAGTTCAAAACTTCCTCAGTCAGTAATGGCTCATTTAGGTTTCAGGCAGTGGCAACGGTGACAACCGGCAAAAGCGTGGGACTCAAGGAATGACCTGGCCTTCTTTCTTCCACATCTGCCTTAAAGCAGCGGTTCCCAAAGGGTGTTCCGCAGCACACCAGCGCTGAGCGGGGTTGATGGATGGGAGAACAGACGCTTCTGCATCAAACCGGTTTGGAAAGCGCTGAGTTGTTCAAAATCATCCAAATCTCTTTCCTGTCTGCAGCCTTTGACATGCCACCGTATCTTATAACTCCTTAAAAGGGGGGTTTATCATGTAGGGTTTCCCGAACTTTTTTAAGTTTAGAAGTTTCTTTTTCTCTTTTTCCTTTTCTTTTTTTTAATCATGGAGTATCTTAAGACAAATGTTCTGAGGAATACCTTTTGGAAAACAATATCCTTAATTTATGCAAATTAAATTCTATTTTGGCAATTTTTGGTGTGGAATTTTCAAGATTAAAAAAATTGACAGGTCTACGGCCATGCTACCCTGAACAAGCCTGATACCATCTGATCTCGGAAGCTAAGCAGTGTTGGGCCTGGTTAGTACTTGGATGGGAGACCACCTAGAAAGACCAGGTGCTATAGGTGTAAAAAATAAAAAAATAAGGGATTGCAAGCTGACAAGGTCCTTGCAATCTGTGAGGTTAACCAATGGTTGCCTTGCCTAAAAAAAAAAAAAAATGGACAGAAAAGCGAAAGATTCATTGAATCAACTTTTTTGGTGACATCAGGCAAAAACGAGGGTTCTTTTGATTCGTATATTTAAATTATTTGTGTGCATAGACACACTTGTAAAAGGAACACTTTTAGATGATTTTTCTCAGTCAGCTACGCTAAGTCAGCTCGTAGGCCTTGCCACTGCCTTGGAACCTGATGCCATTGTGGCTGTCACTCTAAGCATATCTTCTGATGTGAGAAGAAGAAGAATAAATACAGTTCCCGATTTTCAAGTCAAAGACAGTACGAATTGATATTATGCAGTAAAATGCAATGAGATTAAATCAATAACATCTGCAATAAGGCATAATGAAGGTAAAATTATATCTCTGGCTTCCTGAACAGCTGTGAATCTATTTTTAATGATCCTCATTTTTGGCAGCCAGCTAACAACTTCTAAAACGTCCTAGAAATTGGATTGTTAAGCAGATGAGCACTGCAGTGGCTCAGAATGTCATTAATTTCAGCTGCCTTATCCATCTGTGTGGGCGATAATGGAGGCATCGCATTTTCATCCGTCCACTCACCCCACTGAGCACCCTACTAGCTGGGCCTTGAGTGGCCCCTGAAAATGCTAGGAACAGCAAGGCAGGAGAGCTGAGGGGATAGAGGTTCTCTTGGGAGGATCATGGGCTGTTGGATTAATGAGAGAAAGGAAAAGTCCTCGCTTTTGTAATGCCAGTTGCTGTGCATAATTGGCTGTCAGTCTACATGGCACCATTGGAACTTCATAAACCACCGCAGAGAACAAGACATCCTAACGATCTCCCCTTTGCCAATAGGGCATTTTGGTTCCACGGGATCGCTCTGCCCAGGACTCATTCAAGGTCACACTGCCAGCAAGTGCAGGAGCCAGGACTCAACTCAGGTCTTCTCATCCCAAAACCAGGGTCATTTCTGTGGCCCAGCAGAAGTGCATTTAATGTAGTAAGTCTGCTTGTTTGAATGGCAGCCGTAGGAAAGGATCCTTGAAAGATTTGAAACTGGGGATGGGTGGACAGTCAAGGTTGTCCATGCTGATCTTTGCCTGGCTCCTTCACATTTTGCTGTAGCTTTTACTAGACGCCGTGACTGGGAAACCGGCAGGTGATTGCTTTGGCTGATGTTTTGTGCTCGCTTCACTTTTCTGGACTGGCGGAGGGGAGTGCTAGTAGCATCCACCACTGTACTTCCCACACCCCACGGACAGATGCTCTGACTCCCACCCAGGTCAGGCTTATGGGTGCAACAGCGTTCCAGAAGATCGCAGCTCAGAGTAGCAGTTCACCAATCTGATTCTCTCTCTGCCCGAGTGAGAGCCGAGAGAAGGTGAATGGCTTCCTCATTCTCTTCCCTACACTGGGACGCCCACGACATTGAGAGGGAAGACGTTTGTGCAGAAGATGTAGCTGCAGCTAAGATAAGCCGTTCATTGGTGGGGCTGGCCCTACCACCTAGCTGGCTTTCACCATGGGGCTGATCCTTTGCTTGATCCTGAAATATCTGACAATCAAGACGTTTATGGTGCATGGGTGGTGGTTGGGCTGTGACATGATTTTTGGCCTGGAGAGAAGAGCCTGGTTCCAGGAGGGTCATACACATCACTTCTGAGTCTGTATCCATATATGCCGGTCACACACATCGCGTTTACATCACCTGTATTGTATTTGGAGAACACCTTAGAGAATGAAGTGCCAGAAGCCACATTTTCTTGCTTGTCTGGTTGGGTAGTTTTCTTCACTAACTAGTGAAAGTCAAAAGACCAGAGGCAGGGGACCAACACTCAAGATGAGGCGGCAGCCACCTGTCGGTCAGACGTCTAAAAACCGGCTTCGTGGGAAGGTGCCACTCCCTGGCCCCTCAGAGTGAGAGCCACAGAGCTGGAGCAGCGGTTGGCCTTGTGGCTCTGAGCAGATCAAAACGTGCATGATGGCTCTTTCTGGAAACTTCACCGTGAGTTTCAATGAGTGCTGAGAGCACCTGCAGGGCCTGAGGAAATTAACAAGCAGAGCTTAACAGTATTTTAAACAAGATGATATCACATTTCTGAGGTAATTCTGCCTGTTAATATCTTTCTCCAAATGATAGCTTCTTAATAAACTGCATTTCGCTGGTAGCATATTGCGACACTAATAAACAGTGGGATTTGTTTTTAAAAGGAAAAGCCACAGCGGAAGCCTGCATCGGCTGATGGGTTAACATCGCACGTTTGCTGTAGAATTTTCTCACCTGGCCTGAATTGCTAAGCCAGGGCACTCGATGGCCACAGTTGGCATTAAGCCACAGGCTGCAGATCTAGGTACAAGTGCTCAGCATTTAGGGCTGGGAGTTAATGGGAGGAGGTGGTCACCCCTCCTCCACTTCCGGGCTCAGGCACAGACATCGATAACCACACTGACCTACTGCAGAAGTCACCACCAGCCTCAGCAGGAAGAAGAACCTCAGCATTGTTCTCAAGACAGCACACCAGCATTCCCTACAACCAGACTGCATTTGACGCAAACACAACATAACCTAGTTGCACTTAGGAGACTCATCTGCTTACTAAACCAGGTAGTTTACTATGAGCTCTTCATAGGAGGACAAGAAGTCTCCTTTAGGTCTTACTGTTGCTGTTAGCTAGCTATTGAGATTGGAAACCGTCCTCCCTACGTAATTAAATGATAATGGCTCATTAAACATTTTGATTCCTTGCACTTTTTCCTGGATGCCCTCCAAAATGGTGTAATGTAAAGATTCTTAACTGGGGGGGTGGTCTATGAACCCCTAAGCATAGAATTTGAGGTTCTTTGATCTTGAATGTAAAGCAAAAATTACATTTCTATTGTCACTACTTTCTTACTGAAAGGTAACATTTCCTTCAATTATGAGTGTCGGCAGCAAACTAGTATTAGTGTCCGTGATAGTGTCGTTCATAGAAATCACAGATTTCACCATCACATTCTAGTTCTGGCAGACATCTTGCAAATCACACGTGTTCATCGGGACTTTGAAATTACAACAGTCGTCAGACCAGCTGCTACTTCTTGTTATTGAATGTGCTGTTATAGAAGCACATAGAGTATTAGATCACAAATTTGTTTTTTAAAAGCTATTTTGATAACTGTGTTTTGATGTAGTAAGTCTTCTTTGTCGTTTCATGTGTGTTATTAAAGATGTGATTCTGAAAAGAGGCTGCATAGAAAGGTATTCCCCTCAGAGGAGGGGGCCTAAGTCACAGTCGTTGCTAAACAGCTTTGTCAAGTCTCCTACCTCCTTGGTTTTTTTTGTTGTTGTTGTTGTTGTTGTTTTTTGTCTTTTTATCAATGTCGAAAATTGATATAAAATTCACTGTATTAAAATGGACAATTTAGTGAGTTTTTAGCATATTAATGCAGCTGTGCGACCACCATCACCATCTAATTCCAAAGCATTTTCATCATTCCCCCAAATACCCCATACCTATTAGCAATTCCTGCTGTTCTTCCCCCGCTCCCAAGCCCCCGACAACCATGAAATCTGCTTTCTGTCTCTATGGATCTGCCTTTTCTGGACATTTCTTATAAATGGAACCATAAAATATGTCGGCTTTTGTGTCTGGCTCCTTTCACTTAGTCTGTTTTCTAGGTTCACCCATATCGTAGCATGTATCAGGACTTCATTCCTTTTCATGGCTGAATAATATTCCACCACATGGATGTACCATATAGTTTATCCATTTGGCTAGGTCTTTTTTCAGTCTTTGTTTCTACATTTTCAAAATGAAGAGATCAGAGCAGATTATGGTTAAGGATCCTTCCCGCTTTCCAAGCCCATTTTTGAGCCTCCTTTTCACTCCTGCCATGCTGTTTGCATAAAGCTTAGATTCAGTTCCAGGTCACCTGTCCTCAAAAGCTGGCTGATTAAAGTTCTGAAACACATTTTTCAATTCCATCTGTTTCTATCTACCAAAAAAAAAAAGTTTTAAATTGTTTTGGAGATCTTACCTGATTAAGCCTTGTGGGTAGACAATCTAAAACGGAATACTATTTCCCTTCTCCAATTATATTTACAACATTACAGCAACCAATCAAACTTTATAATGAGCTGGACCCATGCATAGGGGACCAAAATTTTTGAAGTGCAAACAATAGAAAAAAATCTTTTAAAAATCCATGATATTTTGTATGCCCCAGGGAACAATTCAAGATCTTATTTTATGATTCTGATTCTGCCACATTCAATGCTTAATTCCGAAAAAAAATTTTTTTTTCACCTGTCACTTCAAAATTTCACCAAATCGAAACAGCTTATTTCCACAAGCCTGTAAAGGATCGAGAAGATAAAAAAGGAAAGAGTTCATAGAGATAAGGTACTAGCAATAAATCCTCAAATTGTGTAAGTATAGAGCACTGCTTAACAGAGTTTGTCCAAGGATCTGAGACGACTTCTTAACTAATCGACTTCCACTCTCGTCTTTATTAGATTATAAAACAGCGCATGCTAACTACAATTGGAAACAACAAAAGGTTCCTTAGGCAGCACAACAAATGCATATTTAATGTGAGAAAAGAAATTGTAAATTATATGTTACATTATTCAATTTTATGCTATTCCCCAACCCCCACGTACATAAATAAAAAAGGATCCTCCATGGTTCGTCTGTCCACCTTTCTCGACATCAGCTCAGCCCCGATTTGCTTTCAGCTCGTTCCTTTGTTACAACACCATCCTCTCCATCTACCCTTTCATTTCCTTCCAAGCACTTCCATCACGGCCCTGTGGCATCTGAACCTCATTACACCTTCCGGCGTGTGTGGCGAAGCAGTCACTGCTCTTAGCCCAGCACATTTTTTGCTTTCAAACACTTTAGATGCTTTTCTTTGGAAGAGAAACCCAGAAATCTGAAAATTCATGCCTAATCTGTTATAGCCCTGTCACCCAGTTCTATCCTCTCCAAACAAAACCCTTTCTGTGAGAGGAAGACAATACCCCTGTTTCATAAATAATTTTTTCCACCAACCTTAATCTGCTGTCTATGAATATTAATGAGTCTCATCGATTCATGTCTTCATTTTATGTCTAACATTAGACACCTTCCAAGAAAGCTAGCTGTCAAGGTTACAAGAAACCTATCTCATTTTCACATTAAATTAGCAAAATTAAAAAGGGCGACTTCTTTGGCTTGAAGATTTCAAGAGATATCTCTTTAGCCTCACTCTCTGATCTCTTTTACATGGTTCCCAAATTGTGGTTGATCCTTGTAGAAAGGAGAGATAGGTCACTTCTGTTTCATCTGTTCCAGGCCAGGTTTGATTAGTAATTGGTCACCTGACACTATGGAAAATTTTCAGAAACCCATTAAATGTGTTTCTCTTACCAATCATGATTCCTTTGCTTGCTTTTTGGGACGTGCCTTCCTTGTTGGGTCTAGATCTGAATTCCTATGAGATTCTTCTTCCTTTGGCTCTTTCTGCTTTTAAATTTTCTGCATATGGATCACAGATAAGTGGGATTGGTTCCAGGGCTGCTACTGGCCTTTAGAGAATTTTTGTGAATATTAGAAAAAATGCTTTTCTGATGGACTCATTGGGAAGCAGCATTCCCTCCAGATGGACGTATTAGAACCCCTGTGGAGCCCCTGTAGGTGAACGTACCTGTGTACTGGGATCCATTGACTGGTGACGGGAGTGTGGGCTGCATTTCAGCACCCACTCCCTCTCCACAGGGCACCATGGTTAGTTTCTCTCTTAAACTTTGCACATGTCTCCCTCATTGGTTTCTTGGACCCAAGGTGTATCTGGGACACCAGAGATTTGCCTTTTATGCTTTGATCCTTCTTGAAATTCATTTTTTCCTTCTGTCCTCTTTTTCATAGTATTAATGTTAAATTCCTTGTTTATCTGCTAGGTTTCATGGAAGCATCCTAAATTTATCTTTCCATCTTTGAACAATTCAGATGGGAATTCAGATGATAGCCTTCAGTTTCTCAGTAGGTTGATTTTTCAATACATGTTTTCACATGTTCAAAGACTTGTTTGCCAGTAGCATTATTTGTTCTTTAAATGACAAACATACGGCCAGCGACAGAGGAGGCTCCACTACTTGAGGGGGTCCAAGAAGCCTGCTCTAGCTCTAGATATACCCCTTTTGCTTGCAGCTCATACCTGAAATTTCATCTTAAAGCCATAGCCTTTTGTATTAAGTAAATATAGCCCTGTTGCAATGTGATACACTTGGAAAGAACTAAGTAGACTCTATCAGTCATTGACACTTTAGTGAGAATTAGTTTATCAAATCCTATGCTAGGGGCAGCTATGTGAGAGAAAAAAAATGGTTTGGAGCATATAATATACTAAAACCCTAGGGGGTAGGCCTGGTTAGGCTGGCAGAATGCAGTTTGAGCATATTGGTCATTTTGATGGCCACTAGCTTAACTTTTCTCAGATTTGTTTTTTCCAACCAAATAAGATTTGTGTTGAATACCTATTTTATAAACTTGTCTTGAACATTAAAGGCAATGGTATAGGTAAAGATCTTGGCATAGAACATAGTAGCTATTCAGTATACATTCATACACACGTACGTACATACATACGCACATACTATGGGGCAGACTCAGAGTAGGTATTCAGTAATAAAATTATTATTAGCCATCAGTCCTTTCCTTCCCTCTGCCCCCACTCTGGGGATTAATGAAAACCTTAGCCAAGAGACACATAAAAAGGAGATGTTTCTGGTCAGCTTCTGTTCCAACCTTTAACATACTCACTCGTCCTAGCTTTGTGTACTTGGCCAGTCTCCCATGCCCCGCAGGTCCTCATCCACAAATTGCCTAACAGCTCAGGCCATAGCAGGCTCCGTAACCGGGCCGATACATTAATTGAAAAGACAGACTTCTCAGCCTCTGTCTCCTGCTGTTTTCAAACATCCCACATGAGTCTGAGTTGAGACTGCAGTCCTGATTTGCTCCCTATCAATTTAGATAATGCTAGGATAATCCATTTCTCCTAACGTGTGTCCAGAGATGGGACCTCAGAACTGTGTCTCTATGAGCTATCTATCTTCTAGCAGCTAGAGAGAGGACTCACACAGATCAGAACTTGCCCTTCAAAAAAACATCTTTGAACATTCCATTGTAAAGCGAGAAAAGTAAAGACAATAAAGTAAGATTTTTTTTCAATAAAGCTTTTAATTGAAAGGACTGTCCTCTACCCTGAGATTATGATTTGCTTGTGTTTGGAGTTTCGAGTGTGCTTTTTTTTATGTGTGTGAAACAATGGAGAGGGTAGATGAGAGTGGTTATTTTTATGCCCCGACTTGGCAAAAGAAAAGTAGGCAAACCCACATTCCTCCCCCCATTACCACCCAGATTTTTAAAAAAATTTAATTTTACTGGCTCATGAAATAAAAAAGCTGGAAACCACTGATATGGACCACCCTGGCTGTTTGGGGAAAGAAAATAACTTCCAGATTAGCAGCTACCTGGAACATTTTCCCCCAGACTGTAGACCCCTGGTCTCTTACTGCATAAATTATTTCATGTCTCTTCTACGTGGTGAGTAGGGCAAAGGGGAGTGAAAGGAGCCCTGTGAGGGGTTGTAGGTCCTCCACTAACCCAGCCATGTTGTAGGAAGGAAGGATGAGAGGTGCCGCCCCGATTCCCAGCGCCGACACAACCTTCCTTTGTGTAGACAGGTCTCAGAACATTCTCTGTTAATGCTGATTCGGTACTTCCAAAATGCTATGTTAACATTTAAAATTTTTTAAGACAAAACTTCTTCTGTTAGAGATTTACTTCAATTTGGTCTTGTTCGAGTTTGGAAAGTCTTTTTTTTTTTTTGGCCAGGGTCCAATATTGTAAAATTACTCCTCTCATCCTTATAACTAGTAAGTCCCAAACTTCATTAGCCATGAGGTCATGTTTTCAATAATGTATTCCAAATTATGTGATGTTTTGCCATATCCATTTGTGTTTGTCAATGCCACTTCAGCAAGTATTTCTAGAACTGCCTGAAAAGAGTGTGTATGGTTCTCTAAAGCTTTCCTAGGGGTTATTCGGCACTGTGGCCAGCCACCGGGCTCCAGCCTGCTGGCCTGCACCCCAGCCCAGGGCCCCAGGTCATTCTGCTGTCTCAGGCCTTTCCTGCCAGGCCTTGGTCTCCCTCATCCTCTCTTCCGCCCAGGTCTTTGTGAGTGATTTCTGCTGCCCATCCTGGAGCGACTAGTTGTTCAAGTCCTTCACCTCATCCAAGGTTCAGCTCGAATCACATTTCCTCTAGGAATCCTAAGATCCCTAGTGTATAAATAGCCTCTTCTCATTCTCCCACTACACTTTGTACCCCAATAATCCAAGTTATAGGTGATGAATGCTGAAATAGCTATTTATATGTCCATCTTCCTACCACTCTCAGCCACAATGTAAGATCCAAGATGCAAGGACAAGATCATATATTTTTTTAAATCCACCAAAGCACTGGCATAGTATGGAACACAGTAAGTGTACTGAATAAAACTGGACTGCCTTAAATTCTCACTAAGGTGTAAATGACTGATTGGCATACTTTTCTAGAATGTTTAAGAAAAATCTTCAATAGGAATTTTTGCCTTAATCAGTGAACAAAGGGAGATAACAATTCTTAAACTTTCCAAGAAATTACACAGGATGGAAATCTGAACAACATTTGCATAGGTAAAGTGCCAAAGAAGCATATGGATTCATGACAAGAATCCCCAAAATGTCCCCCCCCCCAATCACTCTGAACAACGTTACTGGCAGATTTTGCACAATATTAGCTTAATTTAACCAGCTATCATTTCCTCTTAAAAAAAAATAAGAAGGGGGAGATAAGGGCAAGTAGAAAAAAAAAAGAGCCTTTGAATTAAAATCTTAGCTTTTCTTTGAACATCCAAATGATTAAATGAGATCCAGACGAAAGCAGGCAATTTCCAAAAAATAAAACCCAGCCAGGGGTATCTGTGTTCCCTCATGCTTCTACTGGTAACCCCATAGTAAAGTAAAGTAATGATTGATTCAGAGAGAATTATGGCTATTATAAACTGTAATCAGCAGTGGATGAGAATAATTACGCAAGGAAAGGGGAAAAAAAGTTGAAACATGGCTGAGCAGTGTTCTGATGGATGGGGAAGTCATTTCCTGGCTGTTAATGACTGGTTTTTCAACATTCAGCACCGAGGCTTTAATCCCAGAGGGGAGACGAAGAAAGGAATGGCCGTATTATTAAGGATGCTACTGACTCAACCTTACCAGTTTTAATCTGAATATAGCTGGTGCTTGTCCCCTGGTCTGTCCTTACCTTTGTTCCTGCTACTACAGACATACCCTCTGGGGGTGAGATTAGGGCTGGATGTTATCTGACAGACATGAGAGAGAGTTAGGATTGTAGAGAACCTCCTGATATCATGGTGGTGAGTTTTAATAGCATGAAGTATCACAGCATTGTACGCTGTTAGAACTGGAAGGGCCACAGAAATCACTTAATCTAGTCTGCTTGTTTCATAGAAGAGCCCAGAGAGGTGAAGTGACTTGTCCCAGTCACACAGCTGATGGGACATTTAGACTGAGTTGGAAATCGTCCACACGGAACCAGAAGGGAGAGTGGCCTTATCAAAGAGGCATGATGGGATCTCTGCAGGAGTTAGCTTTGCTAAATCTATTTAAAAATTGGCATCAGCTTAGCCTCTTGCCCTCTGAGACAGACAGGATTTCGAGTTCGATATTCTGCCTGCAGACGTTGTTACTGGGTGAGGTGACAAAGGTCTGAGAAGGCATGGGCTTGTGGAATGATCTGTTGTGGTTTACAGACCAGCAGTGAGTCCTTTAACCTGTGACATGGACACACACACACACAGAAAGAGAGAGAGAGAGAGAGAGAGAGAGAGAGAGAGAGAGACTCTTATTTATCTTATTATTTGCAGCCACAAAACAGGATAACTAATGGAAATAGGTTAGAAGTCATAAAACTGTGTGAAGCAGGACAGCCAAGAGTCAGTTGGTGACAGATACCCTCCTTCAGAGCCCTATGACTTAGAAGAGCCTTTTGAATACTTTTGTGAAGTCCTGGGCTTCTCTCTGGCCTCCAGTGAAGACCCTCCAAAGCAGAGCAGTCCATAACGGTGATGGACATGTGACAAATTCTAGCAACCTCTTCCCCCTCCCCCACTCAAGGACAAAGCCCATCAGAAGGAAAGGAAGAATCATCTTCTGAAAAAATATGACTGCTTTTGTGGCTAAATTATGTCAAGATATAAGATCAGGAATGTCCAGATGCTATTTATCCCATCTTAATTAAATTTGGACTTCTTCAGAGGAAAAAAATATCTCAGTTCCAGGAAAAGTTGTTTCAACTTCGAGGCTGTTTAGACTCTGTCCTATGAAAACAAACATTTTAAACAAGATACCATCATTCCTGGATTCTTATTATGAAGGTATTTTCTAGAGCAAACTCTCTTGAGCCGACATATGTCCTTGATAATATTCTATTCTACACTGTTAAATCATCTCAGTTTTTTTCTTGTTCTCATTTTTAGTTTCCTGAAATTATCTTCAACAGAATCAATTCTTTTTCAGGCACATTTAACAGCAATGCTCTGAGAAATTATTTGACATCTGGTATTCTTCCTCGCTTCTTCAGGTAAGCATACCTGACTTTTCTTTTAGGAAACCATGTGTCCCCCATTCCACGGGATCCTGATATGTCTACAAATCTGAGTGGTATTCCCCCACATCCCACCAGAACCCCATGCCACAGCACCCCACCAGCACTTCACATGACCCCAAATGCAGAAGAGGGTGTGTGACCCTGATGAGCCAGTCCAAGTCCTCTGTTTGCAAGCCAGAGTGATTGACTTTGAAACGACCCTCTTTCTTAGATTTGCTATGTGAATGCCTCATCAATTTGGAACAATATAACTGTAAGGAGATGTTTTTTGAGCTGCCTGGATTATTTTTCTAGCTATAAGGAAAAAGGGAGGTGGTGCTTATATGTCATTCAAACCCCTGGATCCAGTCGAACCTAACTTTTTAAATCCCATAATTCTGGACTTCCCAGGTATGGGAACAAATGGACTCCCTCCTTTGCTATAAGCTAGGGTGGACTTGGGTTACTCTCTTTTGTTATCCTGAGTCCTGACAAAGACTAACACTTTTTCAGTGGGCCCACTCTGATTTAAATTTTGGCCAGAGAATCCAGCACTTATTTTCGAAATTGAAATAGTTATAATGAATTACTGTGCTAGTAACAAATGGCTATGTAGTACATTATATGAGAGAAAGTAGACATACATCGTGACTATAATTGGGATTTTCAAACCCATGACTCATCTAGTTACAACCAATCTTTGAATCATGTGTTTTGAATGAATGAATAAATGATCGAATAGACAGATGGGCTAAAAGTCTTCCAAATATCATCTTCTGGAAGCCTCCCTCCTGCCAGTGAGTTATTTCAGTGAACAACTCTTTTTCCTAACCATGTACGTACACACACACACACACACACACACACACACACACACACACACA